>CM034152.1:510595021-510609248 GCA_019776745.2 Taxus chinensis | reverse complement strand
TACAACCACGTAGTTGCTATAGGGAGTTGTCCTAGGGTTCAAGGGGGTCCTCTCAATTGGAACAATAGTATCTTAATGATTTAAACATGACATGTTTATTATAGATTCCACAATTATTTCATCTTCCTAATGAATTTGTATCTAGGAATCCTGTCTCAAGAGTATTCCATAGGTTCAATGTAGTACGATAATTTCATTTCTACCTACCTGTACCAGAAAAGAAAAACAGATATAGGTTAGATCACTTCATTAGATTTTGTATCCCAATATTACTATTACATATTAATATTTGATTTTAAACTGTAGAAAATATTGTCTTCATTAACAGGGTAAACAACTAGTAATTTTGTTCCTACCATATGATGTAATTATTGCAAGGCTACAACAATCACTCGAAATTTATGGCACATTCTATCATTCTATTACCCCCTTATAATAACACTTATTCTGATTATTAGAACTATGTTATCCATATTTACCTTTGCATCTTTTATATTATGTTAGCAAGAAAAATTTTCGGGTGGACAAACTTGATGGATTTCCTTACCAACACTCTGGAATCTAAGAAGTCCCTCTACTTAACCCGGTGTCAGTTGTTCGGTATATGCATGTGTGATAAAGAGGATTTTCCTGGTGGCCTTGTGGTTAGGTCAATATGGGCACTCCACTGACCCCGGTTGAAAATCTAGATATCTTCTTACTAGGAGAAGTTTATATCTAAGAGAGGGAAGGGAGTGAGAATTACGTTAGGATAACTAATGCTGTGCAGGTAGAAAAATCATATTCCTGCACACACACTAGTCAGAATCTTAACACATGCATCAGAGAAGAACAAACTCATGTAAATACCAACAAGACCAAATAGACTTTAATTGATCACAAAGTATTAGAAACCCTTAGTCAAGAAAGATAAGAAAATATTCTTCTTGTAGTGATTTTTCTTAAACAAATTTGTACCTATTGTGGGAATGGAAGAAATTTGAGAGTGGAGGAAGTAGAAAAATGGCTATCTCCTTTGCTTCTCTAAGTAAAATGCACTCTTTACCTTCTTGCGTCATACAAAACCCTTTGAAATGGGATGGATTTCACTTTAATTGAATGAGAGGTGACTCATTATCTACCTTCCCCAATCCTTTTTCATGTGTCCTCACACAACTTAAACTTTTTCAACTTCCTAGGGAAACTTTTAAGTCCCTTTTTATAAAAAGGGACTTTTTACATTAGGAACTTAAGACATATGACAAGTGTAACCCCACGTAAAATTAGACATTGATAAGAAAGAGAAAGTTAGGGCATGAAGAGAATAGAAAAAACGAAGAGGATATTTCATTCCCGATGAAGTTTTTTTATCCTTATTGTGTAAAGCTCTAAATGTAGTGAAACTTTGAATCTTTAACTCCTTACACACTGAGACTCCCTTTCAAATTAGCTCATGAACACTTCGCCAAGTTTTGTGAAAAATCCTATGTTAATCCAACCCTGATTGTCCCCGTCCCTTGTGCCAAACTATCTTTGAGTGTAACTTACTATGTTTTATTAAGTACACATGGGATACTTACTATTATTAGTAATTCATGTTATCTTTTCCCAACTCAACCAAGCTACGGTGCTTGAATTATTTCTCTTACATGTTCTTCTTCACCTTTTGGACCAATTGGTTATTTATAGCAAGGGCTTTGTGGAACCCACATACTATTTTAGTAAGTGCCGAATTGGACAAATTCCCATTTTGATGATTTCTCGTTGTTGTGTGCAATCTTTCATGTCTTCCAGCTCCTTCACATGTGTCTTGCTATTATAGCTTTCCTAAGATAGTAGTTTCCTATTGGAAGACCTACTATTTTTAGAAAGTGGATTTTGGAGTTCAAAATCGATGTGCAATGAGTTTTTTTATATGTTTTTTTTCCCCAATATCCCCATTTGAAATTTTAGCTCTACCAACTCAAAAACTCTAGGAGATTTTAAACGTTCAATTTGTGACCTCAAAAGTTGTAGGCATAGTTTTCTCCATCCATTTTCAAAAATATTAATTTCTGATATGTTTTTTTCTTCTGGGTGTTCACATGAAAATTTACTTCAATCCTAAGACCGGTTTGACGAGAATCCAGTTCTTTCTCTGTTGGGTCGGAAAGAAGATTTCTTCATTGTGAATGTTTAATGGCACAAAATGAGGGTCTAAAGGCATATTTTTCATGATTTTTTATAGATTAATTAACAAAAAAAATATTTCATCAATTTTTGCATCTTTTTGCAATATTTCTTCAAAATTTAATTTCATGGCAATGGGGGTTTCGATTGTTCTCTTCCCTTTGTTCTTCATTTATACTTCTTATCTTGATGAAAAATCCTTCTGATACCTATATTATTTCATGGATTGGAGTAAAATTATGTTCTAATACACCTGGTTTCAAGTCCAGCAATGGTGGAGTGATGGTGGGAAGTTGTAGAGGAGTTTGAAGGAAGAACTATGCATGGGAGTGTAAGAAGTTAGAAGTGGGAAGCATTTAGATATTGAAAGTTTTAAAAACATGTGGAGAGAGGGATAGGAAAATTTTCATTCACTTGACATCCATCATCTCATAATGGATGTTAATGACATCAATTTCTATGTTGTTCAAGGAGACGACAAGTGGCGTTGATCCGAAAGTAAGGAGTGAGTGCTCCAAAAAATAAGCTTAAAAGCATTGAGGGAGGGAAGCAGGTCACATGGGTGACTAGAACTATCTTCTAAGTGGCTAGGTGATTTTCAAGGTTTTATTCTCCCTGAATTATGAGGGACATAGGAACATAAAATTCACATGGTGGTCCTATAGATGACAGTGGGCAGAGATCTGACAACAGGGTGATTTCAGCTCCAAATGGCACCCAGGGGTTGAACTGGCATCCTGATGTCGCATGGGGTTCCAAAGGTCACATAGGGGCTGGGAAAAAATTTTCAAATGTTTATTTACCTAACCTCATGGAGGTTGGGGACATAAAATCCTGCCAGGCTCCCTGGAGCTGACATGTGTCCTCCCAAATTTGGCTAGGTCCCTGAACTTGCTCCAAGAGGACAACTTGCGATGATGATAACTTGAGCTCTCGATGGAATTTTTCAGAAAAAAATTATATGATCCTAACTATAAATGGAATTTTTCATCCAATGGTGTGGGTATCATGTCTTTATTCTTTCATATGATCCCTGAAAAATCAGATTTTTTGATTTGGTAACTTCCACATGTGCTTGAGAAAAACTTTTGTGCACACCTATTTCTTCAAGGTGTTGTGAAATATATGATATTACCATCATTTAGGTATTTGAATTACCTTTTTGATGATATTTTTTAGCTCCTAACTCCATCCAGAGCTCATAAAATCCCCAGCTTATTTTGGCCTATGCAGTGCCTAGGCCTATGAACCCTAATTCTGGTGAAATTGCCCCAACTTCTCCGAGACCTTCCAGAATCTTCCTAAATCATATTCATGATGTCCCAAAACATTTTAATCACTTCCACATATTCTTATGATCTTATTCTCCACTCCATGGGGGTTGCTCCAACCATAGGAAGGACAATGATAGCCCTTCCCACAACTACTTGTAGCTTTGTAAGTGAACGCCTAAAAATCACTTAGGGGGAATGAATGGAATTTCCTAAATCACCTAGGGGGATGATAGGATGTTAATTGGGGAGGTATCACTTGGACTACTGGGTAAGACCTGGGGTGTCTTGGAATGATCGGTTTGAAAAAATTTAACATAGGGGTATAGTTTTTGTCATGCTTGAAAATTCTTAATTTCCTTGTTGCAGCATTTATATGACAACAATGCGTCAGGTCATTTTACATGCATATTAATCTTACAACATTTTAGGTTTCTTATGTATATTAATCACTAATTCCTTTGAGAAAACTTCTACAATAATATTTCCTACCAAAATTAGGTTTATTTTCTTGGTTTACTACCAACTGGTAGCTTCTTTATTCTATATGACTCTTCCATGCCAATTTCCTTTGGAACCAGGAATGTATAATTAATTTTTTTATATAAAGGAGCATTCAGCTTCATTCTACTTTATGACTACCAATCAGTCTAATCCTGGTTAAGTTAATCTTACTCTTTGAGTAGTATAGATCCATCCTTCTTAGGGAATTTTTTTTAGAAGTGCTTCAAATTGAGCACATCCTGCATGTTCCGCAGCAGTCAATTCACTAATTTTCATTGTGGGCATCATACTAATGATTTTTTTTTTAATATATTAGTATGTAGGGGATTAAATTCCCCAAAACAATTATTTCCAAACCATATCCCATATCTTATGGGTCCTTTAATTAATTAAGTTTAGTCTATTTAAGAAGAATTTTCCTCATTTCATGTAGGTAGTTTGAGACATTTTCAATTTAACTGATCAGTACATCACATCTTGATGTGGATAGAACTGATAAAACGTATACTTCATTATACCATTTCTCAGTTATTAGTATGCTTGAGTGTAGAAGAACATCTTATTTAGATTTCATTTTACCCAAGCACTGTCATATTTACATTGATATTCTCATCATGTTATGAGAATTAGTTTGGTTTATATAATAATTCAACTATAGTTCCCTTAAGGTTTGAGTTTTTTATAAGGGATCATCAATTAAGTGTCAAAGACCCATTCCATGAACATTGACTTTATCTTACCATTTAGAGAGTTACATCCCTTATTCTCCTTCTGGTATATTTACTTAAAACTCTACTACTAAATACACACACACACACACACACACACACACACACACACACACACACACACACACACACACACACACACACACACACACACACACACACACACACACACACACACACACACACACACACACACCACACACATATCTAGTTTCAGACCTAGGATATTTCTTATCTATTAAGTGTTAAACCTTTATCTTAACTTGAGATATTTTTACAACCTTTTGATAAAAATACTATTAAGTTTTCAACAAGATAAACCATTTAGATGTAATGTATAATCCAACACTAATTCATAGTGTAACACATTAACTTAAGAATGATAGTAATGAATCATAACATTCCTTTTCAATCATTAGAAAGAACTATGTTCTACAATTCCATAAAGTTATCAATTTATTTAACCAAAATACTAGTATATAGCTTTTGGGTCTTACAAAAATTAGGATTGACAACAACAGCCTTTAAATAAGTAAAATAGTGTTCTATTGATCAAGTGTTAAAGGGTCATAACTATGTTGTGGCATAATAAAAAGTTACTCAGTAAACTCATTCAAGTAGTACTTTTCACATTTAAATTCAATATCCTCTTAGTCACAATAAGAGACTCGTTAGTTCTATATGTGATTTTCTTAAACAACAAGTTAGAAGCATCGCTATGCTTAGTGGAATCTTAGGTGACATTTAAGTCATTGGAGATGAAAGGAACTAGATCATCTCACAAATGGATGCAAATGAACCTATAAATATCACTACTCTGGTGTTATTTACCTCACTCCAAACTATTAAATCAATAATTGACTGGGCTTTGAAGAAATAATATTCTTTAGAGTAGTCTGGTTGCAAGAAGGATATTGTTTTGTTTTTGTTAGTTTGTTGTTTAACTGCTATTTTTAACAGTTTTATTCCTATTTTTCTCCTTCTTAGTAGTTCCTTTTTTGGCTACTGTTTAACTTATTGTAATATTTGGATTCGGATCCTTTTTCTACTCACTCTTGTATATCTGGTTGTTGATAATTTTTTGTATCAGGGTATAGTCCCTCCAAAACTATTTGCCATTAATAAAAAAAATAAGAGACTTGTTTATCAATAAGTGTGGATGCATTCATCATCATCATAAAGTAAGCATAGAAATTCCAACTAGAAAGAATTATCTCATCCATTTTTTTCACCATTCTCATTCGCCATTCATAATTTTAATTCATCATGCTCACTTTCCTGTAATTTGTTAAACAAGATCAATTCGAATGAACTGAGCAAGAAAATTCCATTATCACACTTAATAATTTATTTCATAGGTTATTAGAATGTATAAATAATATAATATGAAAATTCATACCAATAGCATAATCATGAAGTACATTAGACATCATTTTTAGTAACTTAATTACATTCATTAAGTACTGCACTTTTACTTCTTTAGTGAATACTCAATGGAAAAGTCACATTGGCAGATAAAATAAAATGAGTTGAGATATGATAAGATAATTGTAATGATGTCCCATAAAATATCATTATATAACCACACAACAAATTATACTAATAGAAAATTAGCATTAATTATTCATTTTTGAATACCGGAAAAGGTTAGATAGTAATATCAATATTGTGTCAAACATGTCGATCAATCATATCATCCTCTTTTTAACTAGTAGCAGTTGATGTTGCTAGAGTAATACTTAATAGCAATCAATAATTAACAATTTCATAACAGCGAATACTGGTGATAATAATTCTCAAATAACCCTTATGGATGAGTAGTTATCTCATGGAATATAATCATCCCAAGTTATATACACATGTTTTTTTTGTGAAGGATACCTAATTACTCGTCCTATAAACCATTTTAGAACAAAAATAGGGAAGCTCTCATTTCTTTTAACAATAAAGAGAGGTCTTATCTTAACATTTCTTCCATCTTATTAAGGTATGGTGGTTTTAGTAAAAAGGGAAGATGTGTATTCACCTTACTCCATTTGTTCTCAACCCAGTCATGTCTCATCAATATTTTAACATAGAAACTGTGAGGAGTAATTCGATGGCAATCATTTGTTTCACACTTGACATGGTTTTCCTATACGAGAAATGAGCCAAAATTTTAAAAGAGATCAATACTCTTTTCTGTCACTTCAAGACCACAACCTAGTCCTTAAAGTTAATTTAGCACCGAAGGAGAAACTCACATTATCTTCTTGAGATAATTACCAACAGATTATATCAAGTTTTCTAGATTATGAAAAAATTGCATCATTGGCAAGTGTTTCTCATTGTCTACCATGGTAACACATTATCCATTCTATATTTGAATATCATAAATTTTAATATAAATATCGTTTACCTTAATATAGCCAAATTCCTCCATCTCTACAGAATGCCCACTTCTGAAGATTCCATAAAATTATAAATCTATGAGTAAAATAAAATTCCCAAAAGATAAAAGAGACCCAAAAGACAGCTCAGCAATTTATTAGAATTTATTAGGGTACAGGGGTGCCCATAAATTTTTGGGTACTAGGATCACCTTTTTTAAAACAACACAGGTAGTCTTCCAGAGTCAAGGCACTAGTGTCTAGAGTGATAAAATCATAAGCAAGTGAAATATTGTAATCGGTTGTAATGTGTAATAGGATTAGAAATTAAGAAGATAGGCCAATAGCTAGCTGTCAAATTACTAGTTTTACATTGCTAGTAACCAATCATATCAATGCCACTAGTATGCCATTATAGGACTCTAGATACATGTGCCCAAGTGCATGATTTTGTGTCTACAAATTTACGTGATTTTCCTGAATTACAACTTGAAATTGTTTTACCTTTCCATGTTTTCATCACTCTAATTTTCTGGGTTTTTAATTCAATCCCATGTAATACTTTTGGAATATCACACAATGTGTTACTCAATATTCAGCATTAATATGAACCCATTATTTGTAACTTGGATACTTGAATTATTAAGAACATCAAGTAAAATGACAATAGCAAGCTGACTAGTCTATTTCCCCCCTATGGGTTCTTTTCATCCCTTTACTTGTGTTCATTACAATATTTATATAATTACACATCGACTATGTTATAAATTTTCTAAGAGGGTGTATTGATAAATTTTGGTTAACTTATAGTGTTTTTAATTCTAAAATCTTAAAGAAAAGGAATCATATCATAGTACACAACCTACTAGCACCGATTATAAGGGGCACTGGGATATTAAATTCATCAATATCTACTACTTAATGAAATAATTAGAAAAATTATAGGATTAACAATTTGGGACTGCAAATGGCATTACAACCTTCTACTAGAAAAACTTCACACAGCTCTATGATTACTTTGGACATAACTATCACATGTATCCCTATAGAGATAAAGTATTTGTTGCACGGAGTTGCACTCAGCTTGGTGCAAGATACAGATATTCATTAATGACCTGGAGTTTCACGTAAGTGGATGTGGGTTTATTTCACACATTGCACACACCAGAACTACATCATTTCTAAAATTTATCTCGCAAGCACTTGGTGACTACTTACCAATTGGGATGGATTTAAATATAGGTTATTTTAATTGACTCAATTTACCCTATGTATCTTTTATTGACCCAGTCTAATGTGTGCTTGATTCTTGTGTAGGTCCAAGAGTTTCATGCACGGAAGGTACATGTGTGACCCAGGATAACCCTATAGTGAAGTGGATGTGATATAGTGATTAGCGAAGGTGACATTATGAAACACTGAAATTGTATACCAGATCTGCACCTATCACCACAGAAACTAGTAATCTAATTTAGACACTAACACCTAGGAAATTCCGAGCCCTGTTCATGATGGTACTGTCCAAAATTCACAAGCCTAAGATCATTATTTTCTAGATAAAGCATACAGTAGTTGATCATTGATAACTTGGTTCCAACCCATATCCATTCACAATCTAGATCACTTAGTATATATCTATAAATGAGATAAGCGTCACTCTTAAAGACTCTAAGCAATGGTTACACTTTAATAATAGGATTACCATGTTGGTACCATTGCATGTTTATCAATAACACTTGATTTACTCGCAATCCTTTGATAGTAAGATTTAATTTTTTTATATCAACAAGGATTAATATAACTGTGGCAATACAAGCAATATCATACGTTATCTAACATAGTAGATTACAGTTGATGTCATTCTATTTTCAACTTGTATAATTTTCATAAATCACATTCCCTATACAATATATATTAATTACATAGTGACATATGAAAATTAAGTGACAAGTACCTTCATATTTTTACATATAATTGTTCATCTAATTAAAATAAGGAATTTTTAGTTGATTCAATGTTCATTTTCATAATTTCCATCTACATTCACCAAACTACACAGTGAATAAGAAAAGGACCAAGTACAAGGTCCATTTAATTAGTTTATCTTATTAACTTATTCAGCAATACACCTCATATAAGTAAGCTTACGTAGGTTACACCATAATATACTTAATGTATGATAGGTGTGACTACAAGTTGATAGTTACATATGAGAGATCTTCAATTCCAGGGAGATTATCAATAATACATAGGTTTACATCTCATAAATCATTTTACAAAATGAATAACTATGGGGTGTCACGGGGCCCAGATAGTTTCTCAATATATAATTTTTATCATAGATTCAAGGATACATATGTTTATGAAGATCTTTATCTCAATATAGCAATATAATGAATATCTATAGAACATATAAACTCATCACAACTAAATTAATGACACCTTCATAGTTTCATTTCACTATAGATCCATCTTAATCCTAAATATTCTAAGCACGAGAGACCTATAAGCCTCAAATAATGTTTACTACCAGCTAAGAGCCTTACTAAGATTATCTAAACTACCTCCCATAAAGTGAGATTGTTCCCTACTCCTTATTTCCAAGAAGGAAGATGTAAGTAATCAATAAGGTAATGGATAATCACCATGGTGTAGTGAAATCACCCAAAAAGTGGTAGATTTATCCACTCCATGTAAGAAGATCAAATCCTATAAGGAATAGTAGTAAAGAATATCATTTTGGAAAAAATACTTAGGATAGAGTAATAGCTTGGGCATTCCTAGATGAGGTAATCTAACAACATACTAGGGCATGAAGCTAATCCTACCTAAAGAATCGTTAGGGTACACATTTCAATTCTATCCATATTCTTTGTGACCCTTAATGGCACACTGGTGGGATTATTCATTTAGTGAAAACTTTATTAGGTTAACCTAATAGGGATGCCATACATATCACTCCCTATCTCTTCATCATAAACATGATTTTGAATCTTCGTATTTCCCATAATAAATTCACTAGAGCATGACATATCGGGTCTACCAAAATCACTGGTAAATCAGGAAAAATAAAACCTTGAGACTTAAACAATAACAACCTTTCAAGAATTTCCTGATACCACCTATTTACATTATTATTGTAAGGACCCTAAGACTATTTTTTTAGAATCGAAGATAATGACAAGACTAACCTCATGGACTTATGAGGAGGCTTCAAGAAATAACAGACCTCTTGGATGTTGTGGGAATATTAAAATCTATGGTTTTCCATACACATCTAGAAATGGATCTATAAATGCTCCATAATAGGTTTCTCAAATACATGGGTTGTGAAGTATTGACTCACTTCCTACCACTTATCTTGGTCTCCTTCTAGGAACTAACAACGTCTCTTTAAGTGTATGGAATTATTTGTTGGATAGGTTTCAAAGGAAGCATTTTACTGGATGGAATGTTTAATTCATACAATTTTCACCTAGTGTAGGATACTAGATATTTATCATCCCTAAGATTTGGCACATAATAACCTTCATATCTACATATAATTCCTTACATCATATATGTTGATTACTATCATGTATGGGTTAATGGATTTTTCAGAGAAATGAAAGTGAGTGTCTTTATTTTTTCTAAGATGGTCTATTTCCTTATAATCCCATTTTACTAGTAAAAGTGTTAGGGGATAATAGGGACTTATAGAACCATTCTGGAATATGACATAATGTTCATTTTATAACAAAATGAGTTGGAGGCTTTTGTAATAGTATAAATTCCTTCGTTTAAATGATAGGGTATTGAAGTTCTCCTTTTTTGTTACCATACTAAAATCACATGACTTCCTCAAGTTTGATTCCCTTCCCAATGGTTGTAATTTTTGGAACAATCTAGTTAAGACTACAAAAAATCTTGAGGAGGGCTGTAAATGGAACCTTTGAAATGGTGAATAAATATAATTCAATAATGATAAATAGGCATATTTTCACATTTTTTCAAAATAATTTCCATTATAAAAATTTATAATCAACTTAATGGAATAGCTTAAAATCAGTTGCACATAGGGGAGGGATTTGTCAACAGTTCAGATACCCCTACATCCCAAGTATTCCTGGCCCTTATCCATTTGGTCAGGTCTTAAGTTCATTTAACACTAGAACACAAAGACATACCTAAGGGAATTTCTAAAACATCCTCATGTGAAGTATAACCATCAGTTAAAAAATAATTTATAGAATGAGTTTTTATGATTATATGGGGTCATTTGATGGATCATTACCCAGTAAGACCACATGATTACCAAGTATTAGTTACTTGGATAAAAAACTAAGTGACTATATCCTTAGAGCATTAAAATAGTGCACAGAACACATTATGTATAATCATATTTGTTGGTTCTGCTATTTACTTAGGAAAGAGTGTGAGCAATTATGGGCCTTACAATTGACAAGCTTATGAAGTAACTAGCCTATAATTCTATCAATAGGTATTAATTCCTTAAACACATATACGAAACTAGAATAAATAAGATATTACATCACCTTTTCTTGCATTGTCCCACTGTTGTTACTCTATGGAATCTCAATTTTTTTCCGAATTTGGTATTACTTGGAAGTTCCCAAATGATATTGTATATTCCTAGGATTTTTTCTAGTCTCCTCTCAAACATCTCTCTGCTCTAGGAGACTCCTTGCAATATCTGATTCCCACATACTTTTTGGATGTTTTTGGATTTTCTTTTATAATATCAACACATGTATTCTATAATGTTAACAATTACCATCCTAAGGGTTACTCAATGAAATCACAATTTTAGTAATGGAAAACATTTCTATTTTTTAAGCCTCCCAAAAATTATAGATTTTCTCTTTGATTTATAGGAAATATTTGTAGTCAATTTTTACACTTACCTTAACAGAACAAGGACAATCCCATGCGCACCAGCCTATAACCTAGCGGGTGCACTAGGCATGCTCACCCCAGGCACATGTATGGGTGTTGAGTCTCTCTTTTATGTGAGTTAAATGGGAAACATAATCTATGCATAGATGTGTAATTTAAAAGAGTGAGTGGAAACAAGACATACTTATTTATCATAGAACTCCGAAGTGGCTTCTAGACAAATGTAGTCCATCCCAGACAAGAATGGTACATTAATAAAATTATATATAGGAACAAAAATGGAAATGAGGATGCATAATGATTCATATTCATTCCATATGAAACATTCACTGAATCAGAACTATAAATAGATAAACATGGACTGTGAATAATATAATAACCCATATTTGAATCAAGTTTAGTAACCTCATTATATTCATTAGATTCATTACAGATTATCACAATGACTAGTGCAAACTCAAGTCATACCATCATAGCTAGATTTGACTATAAATCAGTTCTCAATGCAGAAGATTTAAATATGTACCCAACACCTTGATTACATCCTTCTTCCTATAGATCCCTCAGCCCAACCCTTATGGAGCTCTCACAGTATTCATGCATGAGATACGCCTTTCATCTTCTCTCTCTAATCCCCTCTATGTGTATCTCTATGTCTCTATTTTTCCTCCTACTGGGTGCTTATATTTATAGCCCTTCTCAACACTCATCAAGCCTATTCACGGGATTTTTAAATCCTGTTTCCAAGTGTCCAAGGTGGTCCTTCATGGGAGCATGCTTCTTCAGGATCCAATCTCTCCACTCTTTGCAATGATGGCCTTCTAGAAACTTCCATCACATGGTATATTCCTTCTTAGGCCAACTTGTTGCCAATATGGCACCTTATCCATTCCACATGTAGAGTCAGGTCACACTTTTCTCATGTTCTACCTAATGTGTCAAATATGGATAAGTCTTGAAACCTTTGTTATATCTTGTGTGCATGCCACTTGTCCTAGAACCCTGTCCTACACGCTTTCTCCTTACACACCCACGCGACTTCTTGTACTTGTCCAATATTTTAGGGGCCCAACATCACCCCACACTATGCTTGTTCCCCACCCACGGGAATATGCCCTCAAAGAATAAAGAAAGAGAGAAAAGAATAATGGATTTGAAGAATATGGGAAGAATGAAAGAATATGGGAAACTCTGGCTACCACTGTAAGAGAAGAGGGAAGTTATTCCTTAAGTCTGCTTCCAATTTATCCCAAGTATCCACGTCATTCTATGCTTGTTGATAAAGGTTTCCAACCAGGGCACTCACTTCATCAAAACCTAGCTCCTCTCCCTTGGTACCCATAGTTTTTAAAATCTCGTCGAACTGTTTGCCCATATCCTCAAGCGCATCCATCCAACGGGTGATCTGTGGATATAATTATTTAAGATGGTTTTTAGTTGAGCCTTGCAAGGTCTCAATAGCCTATGATTTCTTCTCCACTTCAGCCATAATTTTATCCCTCTCATCCCTATTCCCCATTTTTATTTTACCGACATTCTTTTAACTCTACCTCATAAGTGATGACCAGGATACTTTCCACCCTATCTCTATCTGCATAGTTTTCATAG
Organism: Taxus chinensis; assembly: GCA_019776745.2. Lineage (NCBI taxonomy): Eukaryota > Viridiplantae > Streptophyta > Pinopsida > Cupressales > Taxaceae > Taxus > Taxus chinensis. Next base: position 510,595,724 of record CM034152.1, on the reverse strand, counting down.
GTAACCTATGCTACCAACGCAAAATCCTTTACATTAGTAAGGATATTGTTGTATTAAGAAATAATTTCCACCACCTTCATTTTATCCTCCTTTTGCTGGCATGCCAATGCCTCTTCTACAGACTCCAGTGCCAAAGGTTGCCTCTCCATGGTGAGGATGTGAGTTAGATCTTCTAGGCACTACATGCTTGATTCATATTTTTGGGCGGTTGGAGTCAAGTCTAGATGATTCAAGATAATAGTGCTTGTGATCATATCCACTTTCTTGGATACTTCATGTACCCTTTCCTTTTCTTCCTTTAACTCCTGCGTTAACTGAGTGCTGACTAGATTCTTCATGTTTTAACTCCTTAGTTATTTTCTCCAGCTCCTCTTCCTTATTATCTAGCTCTGCCTCTAGAAACTTTACTCTTTCATTCCTCCTGAATATTCTAGCCTCTACTTCCACCAAAACTTTATTCAGCGTGTTGCAGATTTGTTCATCTGATAGCCACTAAGCATTTACCAAGGGGTTGTCACCTTTTGACTCTGGTACCTTCATTATTTCCCCTTGTCTCACTTTGAATTCTAGTTCGTCAATGTGGGACTCAAATGCACAAGAAATTGTTTTCCTTATCTAAGGGTATGCACCTTCCTCATCAAATAATGTCATAGCCAAGATTTGTTCTGTTGGTATGGTTCTCTAAAGCAATTCAGGCAACACA